>JAUOBU010159953.1:0-12920 GCA_032360585.1 Nereis procera | reverse complement strand
GAGTGATATATTAGGGGATGACAGACATGATTGGACTCCTTCACTCATTCACCAGTTTCCATCTATGTTGCTATTTCATCAATTCACAGCTCACTATAATTCCGCAATACACTTTAATTTTTTTCCATTCAATTTGGTCGATTGGAAGCTTCCAATATGAACAAGGAAAACACAATATCCAAGGGAGATTAGTGGATATCATAGTAAAAGTGTTAGAGATCAATAGGAAGGCTAGTATCCTAGTAACGATCTCCTTTGTCAGGTTTCTATCACATAGTGTATTTCGGTGTCATCGTCGCTCTCCTTAGATTTACAGAATTAACTTTCAGCATATTTTTACATTTTCACTGATCTCACCATCCTCTCTGTCGAAATCACGTATTGCTATCATGTCTTTCAAGATCAATTCGTGGGCCTGTCATGAATTTGACCATGTGGGGATATTTAAAATTCACAGCTCACATGCATGAGCGTTGGATCAAAATATCAGCTACTTGACTGAGTTCCCTTCCCCAGGCTATTTCAATGGAACCTGCCAAGCAGACGAGAATGACATGATATCCGCAGGTTTTGTTATATTCGTTCATACATTTTTCATACATTTTTCAATATTCTTGGGTGTACAGTGAAGAACAAGATACACCAGCGGATATTATTATTTCATGTCCATTCAATCTTCCACATCACTACAGAGATGTGAGATAGGAACCAAGTGCACAGAATTTCAATCCTGGCAATTGGCGAGAATTTCAGAAGCAGAGATTGGAATTTTCTTCTTCCATCAATACATATCTCACACAAAGATAAATTTGAGCAACATACAGACTCAGTGCTCGATTTTCGATTCCTTCTAATGCCCAGGGTCAAGTGGATTGTTTTGATTCTTCATGGGCTCGATTAAGTATGATATTGGACTCATATTGTCACATTTCTATCCTTTGACTCCTATTATCCCAAAAGATCCCTACGATATTGTGTCTTTCAAGTCCTGTGGGTAGGTTTCTAATGGTCCAATTTGAATGAAATAGAAAGCAACTTGAAGTACTGAATAAGATCTGGCCATGTGGCCATCTCATCAATTCATAGCTCGTCAGCATGAGCTGTGAATAGATGAAATAGCCGCAAGGCTAAAAATTTATGGAGTAGTGAAAGGGTTGAGATACACTAGGCAAGAAGCACATCTAGTGACCTGGTTATCGGTCAATTTAATGAGATATGAAATTGAAACTGTTCAGTCAAGATTGATGATGAGGATGAGAAAGAAGCTGCATCATGGCAAGATGCCCACTGCTGCTGAGTTGACGTATAGGGTCAATTGAAATAGATTATATTCTGACAATGATAAACACTGGTGCTGCCATCTTCTTGATGATCGAGCAGACATAGAGTGATGGATTGTTGGATGTCAGACATGATTTGAAGACCAATGACGAGGCTTGTATCACAGTGATAGATTTATTTGTCAAATTTCCATCCCATAATTTGCATCATCCTCGTGTCATTATCACTGTTCATAAACTTCATCTTTAATGGCTGTCTTTGCTTTCATAGCCCTATCCCTGTTTGATCTGTCACCAAATTTCCCATGGATATTGTGTCTTTTGAGACATATTTTATTGTGAATTCTGAACTTGATGTCTATGTACGTTGCAATTAGTGCACATTTTATGATGTTTGGAGTGATAATCTTGTACGTCACACCCAGTCTAAATGACCAATGCCATACAAACAAACAAAGAAAAAATTGTGTCTTCTGAGTTTGATTGGAATGCTCATGATAATATGTTTTATGCATGACATGAACCATAATGTAGAGAAATCAAGAATGTAGTTGATCACCCCAGTGATTCTCAGTTGATATGTGTAGGATGTGAACTGATTAAACAGACATGCAGGTGATAATACGATAAGTCTTGATACTCGGCCAGGGGCTCTTTCACTAACCTAGGAATTTTCTTCTATCTATGATCCAAAGAAAAGAATAAGTCCTAGGTTTGTGAGATGGGCCCCGAGTTTACCATTTGCATTCCAACTAAAACTCATCATGATCTTCCCAAAGAATTCCTGGGATTTTTTTAAAGATGAAACTATGTCGAAATCCACATCATTCTCTGACTCATACTTGATGATTTTCAATGTCATCAGCATCATAGCCCGATTGCCTCTGAATTTGGGAATTAGATCTGGTACTTCCTTGGATTTCAGAAATGAAAAATTACTACACATGGCTTAGATATAATGAAGTTGCTTGAATAATGAAAGGTTCTTGATGCTGCTTGGTTGAGAGGAGCCCACCAGGGAGGTTATATATCAGTCTGAGATAATTTTATCTCATCCTGTGCGCATCATATGTTTATATGCTGTCTGACCCTTTCCACTCAAAACCCCCAAATCACCTTCGGATTTTTCAAGTTCATTTGGAAGTCTCCAAATGGTGCACTTCAAATCAAATGAGAAGCAACCTGTCGTGAGGAATCATATCTTGAATTGATGAAATAGCCACATGGATGGAAATTGATCATGTAGTGAAAAGGTTAAGGGGATGAGAGATTTCATAGAGTTGAGTTGGTTCACTGACTAATGTGAAGGCTTCTGAACTGACTCACCTGTCAAGGAGATGCACTTCATCACTTCGAACATACTCTTATGAGCAGTCCTTATTTGATAACCCCACCACATTCCCATAGATTCTCATCTGTCTGGCTGTTTCATTGATTAGAGGACACAGCCAAGTCAACTGTGAATTGGAAGAATAGCCACATGCATATGAGGATTGGGATCGTTCCATCCATTCTATTCAAACCACGCACTAGATGTCTGACTGAGGGTAAACTAGAATGATCACACTCTTCCCACTCATTCAAGTCAAACCATACGCTAGATATTTGACTGTGGGTATACTAGAATGTTGTTGTAATTGTCTATTCATACTGGATGTTACATACCAGAAAAGACATTCCCATGTTACCCCAGTCTCAATTCAATATTCGAACAATTCTTCTCTATATAGTCACAGAAGGAGAAGCTCAATCCAAATCATATGATATGCCCATCAATTCATTGTTCCCAGTTTCATCTTCAACAGCAGCCACTATAAAAGTGGGACGATTGGAGGTGTTGCGGCTGTAGTATCTCTTGTACCCCATATTAATTTTTAGATAGGTATTATAAATAGATGCCTCCCCGAATATTACCCTGACGGGAGCCATACCTCAGTATTATGAATGTTCACTACCCCGAGGCGTGACTGCAGTCCTTTTGCCCTTCCCACACGATTTGATTAGGTGAGGGATCCTCCTTCTGGATAGTAATAACATTGTCACAATATAACAAAATGAACAAAAGGCAAATTTTAACATAACACATGTACAATTTTGTTTGTTTCACTCGGGCTCAAACGTCTTTCATTTCGCTCTTCAAGCAAATAGGCACCAGTTTCAAATACATGCCCCTGGTAGCAGGGATAAATATGTAGAATTCTACCCAGTGTCAAAACCAAATAATTTTTTCAAGTTTGTCTTAAAACTCACCATTGTCTGACTCAGTTTCAAATGTTCCGGCAGCTTGTTATATATGAGTGGTCCTCGAGCAAAAATACATTTCCTTGAAATTGCCAATTTACATTTTGGTACTGTTGGATGTCCCTGGGCTGAAGCAGGTGTATGCACATTATGGGATTCATTTACTCATGCTAATCATTTGCGTAAATTATGAGGTGCCATATCCTGCATGCCTCGATTGATAAATGTTAATACACCTTGTGTGTTTCTTGTTTCTAATTCTTGGATATTCACCTTCTGGTGTAGTAGTTTCATGTTTGTTCTTATGTCTAATTTTGAAATTATCCTTAGTGCTTGATTTTGCACACATTGTAACCTCACCAGGGACTCGACAGTGGTACTACAGTAGATATAGTCACAGTGATCGAAAATTGGTAGCATTGTACTGTTATATACTTTCAATGCCATCTTCTCCCCGGCTAATCTCCTCACCTTTCCGAGGATTGGTAATGTTCTAAGTGTTCTCTTGTGTACATTTTCACAATATGGTACGAATGACAAACATTGGTCGAGTATGATACCCAGGTATTTGAATTCAGTAGTGCGCTCAATATTCTGTCCATCAATAGTTTCATGTTGTTAAAATGTAATAACATTTGTCAAGTTCAGAACAGAGTGAATTTCGTCTTTTTTATGTTTAACGTGAGATGATTCTTTTTCATACAATAGTTCGCTTGACTCAGGCATTCTTGCATTGCACCAGTGAGTTCAATGTCTGACTGGAGCGATACAAGTAAGGCTGTGTCGTCAGCATATGATGAGGCACTACCAGAACCAATATTCAAGGGTAGATCATTTATGAAAATCACAAACAAAAAGGGGCTCAGAATTGACCCCTGAGGTACCCCGCGTTTCACATTTCCAGGTCTGGAGATCTGATTGTTGTACTTTGTCACTTGTGTTCATCTGGATAGGTAGTTTTTGAACCACCCAGCTGCATTATGTGATACTCGTATTTTGACTAGTTTTATTAAAAGTAGACCATGGTCAACCGTATCAAATGCTTTTTTGAGATCCAGGAAGAGGGCTCCACTGACTCATATTCATATTAGAATAGATAGATGCCAGCAAGTCTGCAGTGCAAGAGCCAGTGGAGTGCCACTTCCTGAATCCCCATTGATACATACTCAACAAACCATGTGATTCTGCATATGAATAAAGCTGGTTGTGCACACAACGCTCCAATAGTTTTGTTATGACTGGTAAAACACTGATTGGGCAGTAATTTTTGGGATCAGATGGATCACCGTATTTATATAAGGGGGTGATGCATTCCATCTTACGATCGTTCGGGGGGTATCTATAAACTAAACTTAAGTTAAATGATCACACCATTTCCACCCATTCTAGTCAAGCCATGCACCAGATGTTTGACTGTGGGTAAACCAGAATGATCGCACTCTTCCCACTCTTTCTAGCCAGGCCATGCACTAGACTTTAGACTGTGGGTAAACAAGAATGATCCTACTCTTCCCACCCATTCTAGTCAAGCCATGCACTAAATGTTTGATTGTGGGAAAACTAGAACCACCCATTCGAGCCAAGACATGCACTGAATGTTTGACTGTGGGTAAACTAGAATGATCACACTCTTCCCACCCATTCCAATAATGGAAGGAACTTAGATATATTCCATGCTTGCAAAAACTAAGAAATATAAACCTTAGATGTTGAAATTTTCATCGACTATTCTTCCAATATGAATGAATGAAAGATTTATATGATAAGATAAATCAACTCGGGCCATGAAGCTATTCAATCAATTGTTCATTGAGGGAACAATTTATTGCATAAACTCTTCATGAACAAATCTACTATTGTACATCATGTTGGAATGCCTCTGGTAGTTCTACGTGGAAGACACATCTGCCCCAATGTAGTGGAGATGGGGTCCTGCATCATGGGGCTATTCAATCATTTCACAGCTCCCATAAGTGATATTGATAATGATTAATGTGGATCTGAAGGGGTTGAAATCAGTGTGAACATTGATGGAATATCAAAATATATATTGAGCATGCTGATGGAATATGTGGCAGAATTTAAGTAACATAAGCCTTGACAGTTCTGTCAACTCAGGTATGGAGCAAAGTGATGACAAATAACGTAATATGTGTGGCTGTCATTGAACAATCAGTGAGGGAGTAATGCATGAAACCATCATGTTATTTGTTTGTAGTTGGATGTCTGTCTGTAAACTGTCAACATGTGAGTGATGGATCACTGGGAGGGTTGTCATCACTCTTTCAAGGCGCATCTGACTTCAAGCTCCACCATATTCATATTGCTGTCATTGCTCCTGATATGACATGCTGGTATGGCCAACTTCAGAATCACATTCAGGTATAGTGATGACGATTTAATCGTCATAGCAGCTGCCTTTCATGTTGCTATTTTATCAACTCACTGCAACATTAGTGACCTGCGAATTAGTGGAATAGCAATAGGACAAGATGATATTCTCTACTACAAAATTATTTATCTGAATTAGACTGGAAGATGCCTTACAGTTGTAAATAACGGACATGATACTCAGAGCCAATATATAAGCAAATCTTAGCATGACTAATTCAACTTTAATTCTGCCCTTCTCCTCATTCCCCAAGTGACCTAAATCCCTGCAAACCTCATGGATATGATAATGTGGTTCCATTGCAGAACTCCTCATTTTATGTGATGATTGGCATCCTGTCTCTTTGATCTCACTGGCTTTCAGCAGTCAAAACTCATTTCAGTAGTGAAGAAATGCTACAAGATAACCATGGCTTCCCCATCCATCTCCCACTCTTCAATTTCTGCATCTGAATGTCATTGGCGGTATGAAGGACTGCTCAGACATGGAATGATAATCCCAACCATAGGCAAATAAGACACATACATCTTGTAAGATATGATTTGCTTCTAGTGATTGCCTTTCAGGTCAGGAAGTTCAAGGTCAATGCTAAGTCATCCCTGTCAGCATCATAGACAGTGAACCATCACTGATCAGATCAGAATTTGGAAGGTGCAGTCTCAAGTTCCAGTATGCTTCTGAGCAGAAAATTGACTCAAGCAACATTGAGTGGGGAAATAGTGCGATGATTTCTTGTCAGCAATGTATCTCCATAACTTTTCCTGCAGTAACTAATAGTACAGTTGCTTGTAAGCAATGTATCGCCATAATATTTTCTGCAGTAACTAATGGTACAGTTGTTTATAAGCAATGTATCTCCATAACCTCTCCTGTTGTTATAAATGTAAGAAATAATTGTGAGCGGCATCTGGGTGGGGGGGGGGGGGGAGCAAGGGCATATTTCCAGAGCAACTCTCTGATTGACGTGGTGATAACTCTCCTTTTACACGACCCTTTGTTCGATCTCGGTATTGCAGAATACAGTTTTCCGGTGAGCCAAATTTGTGTTGTGAATATTGAAGTAATGTAGAGGACAAGGATGGTATTGTATGATGCAGTTAAGCTGGTATGGTGTCGAGCCAAACTCATCCTGTGAATATTGAAGTGTTGTAGGGTCCCAGATTGGTATTGCATGATACAATGAAGCTGGTATGGTGGTAAGCCAAACTTGTGTTGTGAATATGGAAAAGAAGTAGCATCCAGGGTTGATAGTGCATAATACTGTTAAGCTGTTATGGGCACGAATCAAACTTGTGTTGGGAATATTGAAGAGCTGTGGGGTCCTGTGGTGATATTTCATAATACAGTGAGGCTGCTGTTGTGATGAGACAAGCCTATGTTGGGAATATTGAAGTGTTGTAGGGTCCTAGGACGATTCTGCATAATACAGTTAAGCTGGTATGGTGATGAGCCTAACTCGTGTTGTGAATATAAGTGTTGTAGGGTCCCAGGTTGGTATTGCATAATACAGTCAAGGCCTTGGGTCAGTTTCATGACTTAATTTGAGACTGAGATCCATACTACAGAAGTATGATCAGGTCAGGTCCTAGGTTGGTGAATGTACCCCTCCCTGCTCAACATTAGGCGGGCATTCGTGTGCAAGCTGTAAATGGTGTTTGGGCTCATCAAGTCAAGTTGCTAAGTTCACAGAGTGTAGAGATGTGGCCATATCTATTGATATTTGCTGCACAGTCATGGGGATATTTTGTGATATTTGCATATGGAACAGATCTACATGATATTGGGTCTTAGTGAGATGAACGGACACAGCCTGCCATGCCGAAAGCATATTTGGTGTGGATGATATGAGAGGAGAATGTGGGGATAATCGGGGATTAGAGGTATGTATGTATGGCATCAGCAGACACTGAATGATTGATGCTTTTTTCCAGTGACCTGATCAGGCCTGCATTTCTTCCTTATTCAATTCAGCACTCCCTGAGTAGGTTGCAGTATTTCACAATGGCTCTAGCCATTGGATACCGGTCTATTCGAATTTATTTCATGAATACCCAGGGTTCAGCTGTACAATACAGAGAAGACATCATATTCAATTTATCATTAACAACTCGGAAATGATAGGTGTTCAAAAATATGCATGATCTAAATCTCCATATGCAATCCCTCTCAGAGAAAAATGTCTGATTGTCTGGTCATTTGTCTTGTTCATACCATATTCTGCAATATGCGGAAAATCACATGGGTTCAAAAAGAAAATATTATGATACTCACATACTGAATTGATGATACTACTCACATAATGTAGTCTACAGACGTGGAGATTTGCAGTTGATCATGCTGCGGTGATGTGCTTGTCCATGGATATTGTCATACTGGAGATGATGTCAATGTCACTAGCATGGCTAGTAGATGAAGTGAGAAAGGTCCCTCCACATAACAGTGCAAACCCCACACCAATGCTCTATAGAGAGATACCATGCTCCATCCTCACTTGAATGCTTGTTTTAAAAATGAAACACCATGTGGTCACATCTCAAAAAACATGTTCTAGAATGTATGGGTGTTGAATCCTTCACTACGATGAGCCTCAAATCACCCTTGTGTATTGTGTCTTCTGTAGTGGGGATAGGATCTGGCAATTTGGCTATTTCATCTATTCCCAGCTCACTAGCTTTGGCTGGGAATGGATGAATAAGCCACATGGATTTGAGAAGATGAAGTAGTGAAAGGGTTGAATAACTGAAGCATACCATCTTGGGAATAGAAAAGGTTTGAGTGATGATTAGCTGCTAGATAGATTCAAGAAGGTGTGAATTTCAATCAAACTTTTGCCAAACATAATAGCAGTAGATTAAAGGCCGCCACATAAGAGGTTAACAAATCGATATCGCTTCAATGACAAAAGCCCGACTCAATAGTCATTTGTTGTTCTCATATAGATAAACACTCATAATCTCAGATTCTTGCCCATCCTGGCTATTTTGAAAAAAGGAAACTGTAGAAACAGGAATTCACCATATAGGTTTTGTTTCTGAAAAACACATTTAAAATGAAGAGTATGAAATCAACGTGGGAGGTGCAGTATCTGTGGACATGGTGCAGTTGCATGGGTGGGGATAGGGGGTCGTAAACACGCCAGACAATTACTTTTTGGTTGTTCCTAAGTCAAAGTAAATATACGTTCATCTAACGTTGAGGATGGGGTGAGTGATTACATTCACGTACAGAGGTGCATATATGGCCCATACTACCCTTTCTCGATGCCTTGTTGTATATCTGAAGCTCGAGAACAACAAAAATGAACTTCAATCAGCACTCTGAACTGTACAAAGTGAATACACAAGGATAATAGGATGCATGTACTCATTCATAACTATTTTCGCTTCCTTTCCATAATTTCACCAGTCGGTAATATATTTAACAGAACATCATCAACATGTATGTGCGCACAGCTGAGACCATTCCGGACTCTATGAGTCTGTGACTACGTGCATTACATGGGGAAGGTATCACAGCATTCATACATACACGTGCGTACACATATATACAGAAGGTCAAACAGGCAAGGACATTTGTGTCTACATTCAGAAGCATGGTTATGGCACTCAACAGGTAAAGGACCCAATCAACACCGCCACCATCCCCTCCAAGCTCCACCTCAAGCCCCGCCCTCTGACCAGCAGTAGAATTTGATTTATACAGGAGAAAACCCTCACCAGGTATTATTTGGACCCGATGTTGATTTGATCTACAAGTGCAGCTCGAGAGTGAGTATCTCCTGATGCCTAGAATTCACGAGGGATGCTTATGAGTAGGACTAGATAGCGAGGATAGGGTGGATGTCAAGGGTTATGAGTGAGATGTCGATTTTTTTGTAAGCCTATCATAATGTTTTCTAACTATCATGGTGAAAACGATCAAGGGTGGCTCAAATTTTGAAAGCCGTCATGGGAAGATGAATTTACATCAATTCAAAGCTCACTCACAAATTTGAAGACAGAATATCAGGTGAGATGATGAATGCTATTTATGAAGTACAATTGTCCATTTTTGTTCCTATCATATGTCTTTAGCTCAGCTGAGTGTGCTAGGGCTTCACAAATAGATACTGTCGAGACAGATTTGTATACTCTAATTATTCGGAAATGTCTGTTTTTGACAAATACCATGCAGAATGAATAAGCAGCAGCAGCAGCAGCAGCAGCAGCAGCAGCAGCAGCAGCAGCAGCAGCAACAACAACCACAAAAACCACAACAACAGCATCATCAACAACAACAACAACTTCCTCCATCATAGAGTGATAGGATGGGAGAAATCGTCAGATATTCAATTCAATTCGAATTGTCTATCCATTCTCGTACATATATAAGACTCAGTACGGAGAAAAGTGTACATATCACTAGTCTTCAAAAATCGAAAATCAATTCACATGAAAAACAACCAAACTTGAGAGGCAAAAATGCTCTCTAACGAGAAACTTTTTACAATCAAGATGGCATACTGAAGCAGATTATTGTCATGAATGGTCATGAATCCACCTCATTCCTTTCTTAAATCACCCGTGTTTGTCAATTCCCATCACCTCCTCTTGCTCTTCTGTGTGATATTTGTGTGCCAAAAATAGAGATAACAACACTTAGGGTACCTAATAAATGACCCAGCCAATCAGTGAAATTTGCTTTTGCATTATGAAGATCAGATACTGATTAGAGCAAGTTAGGAATGGATGCTGTGTACTGCCGGTGCTTCTCCATGCTGACTGGTCTAAAGCCCCTAAATCAACCTCGGATATTGTGTCTGTCGAGTCCAATTGGAAGGCTTCTTATTGTCATTTATCTATAAAATGGAAAGCGAACTGTGGTAGGGAGAGGTTTGGCCATGTGGCTATTTCATCAATTCCCAGCTCACTTGCATGAGCTGTGAATTGATGAAATAGCCACTGTGTTTAAAATAAATGCAGTCCTAGAAGGGTTGATGCAGGCACGCCTTACTGACTCTGTGATTCAGTGAGGTTGTATTTAACCAGAGAGGATTGCTGTGCGGTTGCCAAGGTCACACATTGGAGGCTTGCTGATTGGTTGCCACAGTTATGCGCAGGTCATATGTTAGCGCATCCATCCTACTCAGCCCATCATTGACAGCTGAGAACCTTCCAGCTGGGGCCCTTTTCACTAATGTGGGATTTGCTACTCGAAATCAATAGCATAGCATTATGACGGTACACAACTCACAGAGGAAGATACCACATACTTTTGAAAGACGGGAGATTGTGCGGGATTATAGATGTTCCACCGATTTGATGGGCCCCAAGTCAATGGAGGCGTGACAGGCAATGCGATGAACCAACAGTATGTTATCCAATATCAAAGACTCTATGGAGGGCTACCTGCAAAAATGCAGGGATTCAGAGATTTTGTTCACGAAGAACCACATATTTATTCAAAGAGTTATGCTGAAATGGTTGCATTGCTCCTGGCTGCAGAGCACAACAAAACCTAGGGGTGGAGAGAAGACAGATTGGGTCAGTGCAGTAGGAATTGTGTACCATTACCTGATTCAATTCTAGGAAGAGACACTTGGTTCTGATTCGGCAGGATGTGCAATCATAATTAAAGAAGACCTTGAATGATGAGTTTTTGCCGGCAAATAGCAAAAAATCTCTGTGAATTCTTGTGGCAGTTCAAAACAGGAAGGTCTAGAAATTTTGAGCTGGTTCGAAATAGCATATCCATGAGCTCAGTGTTTCTGGGACAATAAATTACATGACTCACTCAAGCTATTGCAAAGGAGTGCCGGTCCCATGTTAACTACCAAGGGATGGACTTGAGGAACCTTGTGTCATTAGCATCGGAACATATAAGTGGACCTGGTAGGCACAATATCTACGGATGATTTGCAGGTTTCTATGATAAAAGGGTTGAGAGAAGAACATGTAGCCGAACAAGTCTGTTCAACAAAGTGTCTTCGGATAAACATAATATTTGCTGGAAAGTGTACATGATTGTCGTGTCCTATAACAACACCTGAGTATCTGTCTGTTTTATGTTGCCTCAGGTCTGGCTTTTCGTAAGCTGCCAATGTATTTTAACACATTCAACATGGTTGATGAGATAGCTTCAGGTCAGTCTCTACATGGATGCTGATGTCATTAAATGTTGCCTCAGTGCCATTTAATACCAATGGGTTAGACGGTTGCTCATGGGGGCATGCAGTTGGATCAGCTGGTGCAAATTGCTCAGATGCGAAATGTCGGTGTTATGGCTATTACTGGTGCACCATTTTCACCTTTTGAATCTTTTTTGAAGTATACTTGTGTACTACTCGAGCAGGTTCCAAGTTGACACCAGGTACGCCTTGGGAATCAAGCCCAAATTAATTATACAATGGCCGAGGGACAGCAAACCCACCTGAAGTTGGTAAGACCAAATATCTTATCCTCCGATCTAGATACATGTATGTACTGCAAGGCATGACTGTTTTTACTTTCACAATGGGAAGGGGTAAGGAGGTGGTCAAAATTACCCAGTCACTTCAAGTATTCGGGTATAGCAACTGATGAGAAACTTCTTTGAGCATGTCAATAGCTTGCATTGTAAAGCAAGTCAAAAACTAGATTCGAAGTTCCCTTTGATTCATAAGCAGACCGATTATGTTGTCCTAACATATTAGTCTTGTGCTGCCTACATAGACTTCTGTGATTCCTCATACACATGTTAATATTACAACCAACACACACACACACACACACACACATTTTTTCTGTTGGAAATCATGTCAGTGACATATTTCCAGTTGTACAAGCAACAGGACCATGAAATGTGTTTTAAACACCCAAGTGAATCTTTGACTTGGAAAGGGTTTGAACTCACAACCTCTGGGTAAGGCACCCTTCGCCAAGCAGTGACATAGGCAGAGCTTCTACTGCGTGACCACTGAGGCATCCCCTAAAAAAGAGACGCTCAGTGAGCAGCTATGAGGCTAGCACTGACCATGCACCACCTCCCAG
>JAUOBU010159952.1:0-30867 GCA_032360585.1 Nereis procera | reverse complement strand
ACTATTTCAAAGACAAATATCACACATCACCCCTACAACCAACACTCACCCCTGACACCGCAAACCCAAACTAAAAGACCTCCCATACACCATCACCAACAAAACCTAAACACCCCAAACAATAACCCACACAACCAACCCAAAACAGACCACAACCAAAACACCCGACAAAGACCTATGATACCATCACCCACCACTAGATGACACCACACAATCAAGACCTAGTACAACACACCACCACTAGATGACACCACAACAAAGACAGGGGGAGTAAGGCATCATGAGATGTATACCATGATGCACTGCAACATTATATAAGACCCAGCAGGCTTCCAGACAGTCATTTGTGACCTACCAGCCACCTGAAGAAGTCAAGCAGCAATGCCGAAAATGTTTGTGGAACACAGGTCCAAGACTCTCTGACAAGGCAAGACAAGCAGACAAAGAGCTCATCAACAACCAAGCTAAGTAACAACCAGAAGCAAGAAATCTACAATAAAGAATGAACCAACCCAAGATATCGACAAAGGATATGTAGTTGTGTGTTACCCCTTCACCCAATAGTATTAATATTGTTATAAACGCTACTATTATTAATATTATTAAAATCAAACTTCTCAACCAGATCTTTGGGTTTATACTCTGTACTGACCATGAATAATAGTATATTTTGCATGAATCTACAAATTATCTCGGTTGTAAACCCTTTTTCTCAACATAGATCAAGCATTGTGTTGCCCTGTTTCGGGTGGTACTCATGAGGAATACTGAGAGACCTGGCGGGAATTAGCCAGGTTTTCCCCCTGATCTTGATATATCACTTTTATATGATCTCAAATCGAGGAGGATCATTGATAATTTGCTTGATTCCTGGTGGCACAGTAGTAGACATCGTAGTTATAGCGAGTACTAATCCGCTAGATGGCGCCGCCACCGTGGCAGAGCTCTGCCGTGACCAGCGCTACCCAGCGGCGAGTGAGAGTAACACACATAGTTTGCTTTGGAGGGGGGTATGTTTGTGTACTGCATGAATACTCTCAACTCTACTTTTCTCAAGGTCTTTGTTTAAGAAGTATGTAAGAATAACAGGTATCTTATCATAACAGAGAGAAGTGTTAGAATAATACTAGTCCTAAACTATAAATTCTGAGTCAGAATAATACATGTTTTAACTTTGTCTACCTTTGGGACATATTCCACTTTCTGTTTAGATTAGAATATTCATTAGTTAAACTTACCTGTCTTCACTAAGTAAATAGTGGTGTTATGAACACACGTGTTTCTTAATCATCAATAGAGTAGGTGGGAGTGATTAATACGTCCTTCCTCTTTATCAGCTCGACTTCAAATGATAGTTTTGAAGAGTCATAGTACAGTTGTGTATGTCTTGTAGTCAGTATTCTAATCTTGGTTAATACTCTTATTTATCTATCCTCTGTAAGAAAACAACTCTCATCTGTTTCTCTGTACTGTGTACTACCAATATATATGTTATCTATTAGTTACCTGAACATAAAAAGGATTCATTTCCTAGCAACACTTGCCAGTTGGAGGAATTATCGTCTAGTTTGTCTTACTCTCCTAATGGAAGCTTTTAAGCATGAGCTGAAGTTCTATAGAAATGACGAGATTGATTCAGTGCTCAATCGTATTGGAACATTTAGACAATATTGTATACAGACTAGAAAATTCTTATATTCTCATGATTCACCCCATCATTATTTGAAAGATATTGTTATATTAACATATTTTGTTATTCATCGTATCGGACGCCGTAATCGATCCAGATTCTGGGATGAGTGTCACAAGATAATCGGCCCTGAATTCAGTGATTTCACTCGAAATCGTTTTATCAAGCTTATGCAAGAAATGAATTGACTAGTAATATAAGTCATTCATCAAAATAGAAACATGCTAGTTGTTTCATCTGTATAATATATAGAGTGTAGATACCATAAAGGGTTGTACTTACCTTATCGAAAAATGTCTTTTTTATAGGACAGTTGCTCAGTTTGTATATTGACAATCTAGAGTAAAAAACAACATCCTCTCACCCATATTTCTATCTCTTCTGTCTCAGTAAGTAGTATATACACTACTGCCTCCTATAGGTTCAACATCACGTACCTTCTATGTTATTGTAATGGCTAGGAAAACATTGTCTAGAACTAATAGATAGATTGTTTGGATAAAAGAATCTAAGGTTTAAGTTATAGCATACCTCTCAGATACAAGGTCTTATATGGAGATTATGTATCATGAGGTATAGAGTATAAATAGGCTTTCTTACTATATATTCAGACTATTTTCCATAGAGGTTTATTCATGCTGGGTTCTGTCAAGATGAATTCACGTTCAGTAGATGATGTATGGGATGAATTTCTTTCTAAGTCTGATCGGAGCAAGAGGAGGATTCTTTCTACCTGTAACAGTTACCAGAGTTCATCCACTGATTCGTCTTTTCCAATTGAACTATCTACTAAGCGTAAAAAGTGTGAAGAAATCAGGAAACCTATATGCAAGGAAAATGTTCCTCCCTCTTCTAAGGATACGTCTGTAGTTAATGATTCGTCTACTGCCTTAGAGGGTTATTGCTATGATCCCCATTTATCTGGTAGTAGTGATGATACGATCCCTGTTACTGAACAGGATTCAGCTCCTGGTAGAAGGAATGGAAATAATCTTTCGAGTACACAAAATACAGTGCGCGATGTTTCACCCGCTTCATCAAGCGTTCAACCTCAGCATTTCAAGGGGAAGTACGTTCACCATAATGCTCCAACACGTTTTGTTTCATCTCCTACTGATGATGATGTGGATCAAGATTTTCTAGCTAAGCCTCTTAAATCTGTCATCGGTCATTCCTTAGATGCAGATGATATAGGAGTATTCTATGGTAAGTATGTTTTTCATTGTGTATAGGTTATATGTCTCCATTCATTATACGAACTCAAGTCTGTTAGTTACTAGTCTACCAGCATTGGTAGATTTGTTTTCCTATAGTTCAGACATGTTATTCATCAGTTATTGTATTTGTCCTGCTCTAGTTCTCTTTTCTTGCACTCTTGCACAATTGACTATCACATTGTATAAATAAAAGAGTATACCTCTTTATATCACTACAGTAAGTCTTTAGACTCTACCTTGTCACAGGTGTTAGCGTTTCTTTTATTTTCTCATCTTCGAACAAAACCCTACATTGCACTGTTATGGTTCGAGTCTTTCAGGCTCCTCCATTCTATGCCTGTTAGTGGTACATTATTGTTTCATCTTGGAACCAAACCCTACATTCTACAGTTATTGTTTTAGTGACGTCGCAACAAAGTCCTGTGTTAGTAGGTTTTGTTACATTTTTGTAGTACTCGTTTTTCTGTTGTTTTGTAAGTTGCGAGTGAATGTTCTGCCTATCTCGTTTTTGATGTACTAGTGTGTTATTGTCCTGTATGTTTGCCTATGTATTATACTAGTGACTCTCTTTTTCTGTTGCAGCTGAAGGAAGTGGATGGCTCACAATGGAAGTCGGGATCGATAGGATCAGCCGTTTTACGTATACTGGTGGAGACTTCATCGAGTGTCTACGCAGGACCCCGGGAACAGACAAGGATCAAGTCATATCCATAACACTTCATCGTTGGCTTCGTATGAAGCAGAATGAAGAGGCCATTCGCTCCCAACTCAAGGAGTTATTTGCTGGTAATCCTGTAGAATGTAGGTTACATCTTGGAGGGTTACTATTCTTTCAGATAAGTAGTAAGTATAAGAATGTTCAATTCAGGCAGTATGCCATACCTGCTCAGGGTTCTAGGATGTATCCTACTAAATTTGGTATCTCAATGAGCCTTTCTGAATATTATTACTTTGTTAACCTTGTAGATCAGTTTACAGAGCTTATTCCTTCTATGTCTTCAATTTCACCCTGTTACAATGATAGGAACCATTCTGCTACCTGTATGGAATGTTTTCCTATTAAACGTGATAATGCCGGTATACCAGGATGGATTGAATTGGAGGAGGGATTTCTTGAAGGGAAAGTTCATGGTAATGATGTTCAGCCAATCTTCAGGAAGCATCCTTCTCCCAAGTATAAGAATTAACCTCTTAGATATTACCTGTGTTCAAGTCATATTTGTTAGTAACAAGCAAAAGCAAGAAATAAGGCTTGAAAATCTTTTAATCTTCAGTAAACAATGTAAAAAACAAACATGGAGCATTTGTTACACTAGAGCATATAGTGTATTCAAAGCCAAATGGCAGGTTAGTCATCTGATGGAAGAGCAAATCTCATACATCATAAGTAGGTCAGGAATGTATATGTGCAATAACAATGCTGTGTAGTCCTAAAAACTTGTATAGCTATAAAAACGTATATGGGTATAAAAATATATAGTGTGATGATAAGGCAAGTGACTCATTTTGTAATTATGGTATTGAGGATTGACTCACTTTTTGTTTTATCAGTTATCCTCCATACTCTGCTGTAATATCAGCCTTGAAATTGGCCTTTGAACCAAAAAACTATTTCTGAAGTCAACATTTCTTCTATTTTGCTTAGTGGATTTTGAAAAATCTGAAATGGAGAATTTAGAGGTAGAAACAATTTGTTCTCAAGGTTTCTCATCTCAAAAATGTCTACCATGTAATATCTCAGTTCTCATATCAATAGTAGACTTGGTATAGTTCTACTTGACTGTAATCTCTACCTATTATATACTGTTTGTGTGCCCCCCTTCAACATGCTGCAAGAGATTACAATTTTAATATCAGACTGTGGTGATTCACTCATCCTCATTTCACAGTATCTTTACTGTCAATCCTGTAACACCCTTCTCTTCATATCACCTCAACAACTTCTAGTTTTACAAATATCTGACTTGATTGATTCACTCATCCTCATTTCACAGTATCTCTACTGTCAATCCTGTAACATCCTTCTCTTCATATCACCTCATCAACTTCTAGTTTACAAATATCTGACTTGATTGATTCACTCATCCTCAGTTCACAGTATCTCTACTCTCAAACCTGGTTCCCAACTCCTGGCTTTACAAATATCTGACTGGAGTGTTTCACTCATCCTCATTTCCAAACCTGTAACATCATTCTCTTCATATCCTGAGGAGGAACTTATCAAGATTACAATATTATTGTTGTCTTCCTTTCAGACAAAAACTATCTAGATAAAACAACACTAAAACAACATGTAATACAATGCAAGTGTCATAAGGTTTCACCTCATTGGTCCAGCCAAATCAGTGTTGATGTTTTTGTCTAAAAAAACAACCTTACTATTCTTCTAATATTCAAAAAACTAAATTACCTTTTGTCTGTGTTTAGTATTTGTTGCAGGTGTATTATGTGTAGTATCTATCTTATCAGACCTATCACACCTCTATTCACTCAAATGTAGAATAGTATCTCATTATGAGATGGTTCATCTACCCTCATCAGTTATATAGAATTTAAGATGTATTTCACTCTTCTAGGTGTGATGGTTAACACCTTTTACTCAGTGGTGTCAGACAAGAGCTCAGCTTTAGAATGGAGTATATTAGTCCTCCAAAATGAAATCATAAACCTATAAGGTTCACAATTAGACTGTTTTAACCCTATCTTTCAAGGCACTCTGTCTGACACACTGCTGAGTGAAGACATGTTAACCCTCAACCCTCAATCCTACAAGTGTGAAATACAGCTTACATAAATCAAGAGCTTGACCAATGAAAATCTACATGCTAGAATTGCTTGTTTTCAGGGAGAGGCCATGTAGTGCTCCAATCACAATTCACTCCTTCTTCCATATATTAGAAGGTTCTTCCATTCTCTGCACCTCTGGAAAAATCTATGTTGTATTCCTCACTTGTAGGTGTGGGGTTAGCACACCTTTCACTCAGCAGTGTGTCAGGCAAGAGCTCAGCTTTTAGGGCTGTTTTGACCCTAACTTTCAAGGGACTCTGTCTGTCACCCACTCAGTGAAAGGCGGGTTAACCCCCTCACCTACAAGTGTGAAATACAGCTTACCTAAATCAAGAGCTTAACCAATTAAAATCTACATGCTAGAAATAAATCAAGAGCTTAACCAATTAAAATCTACATGCTAGAATTGCTTGTTTTCAGGGAGAAGTCATGTAGTGCACCAATCACAATTCACTCATTCTTCCATATATTAGAAGGTTCTTCCATCCTCAACTCCTTTGGAAAAATCTATGCCATATTCCCCACTTGAAGGTGTGAGGGCTGTGTGAGGGTTAACACACCCTTCACTCTGCAGGTGTCAGACAAGAGCTCAGCTTTTAGGACTGTTTTGACCCTAACTTTGAAGGGACTCTGTCTGTCACCCACTGAGTGAAGGGCATGTTAACCCTCAATCCTACAAGTGGGGAAATACAGCTTACATAAATCAAGAGCTTGACAAATACAAAATCACTCTTTTTTTCAACTCTTACCTTCCCATCCTCAAGGCTATTCCACACAAGAATAGTCTCAAAAGAAATGTCCCAAATACTGCTTAAACACACTGAATCATTGTTACACAAATCAGGATGTTTGCAACATCACATGACATGAAGAATACACTCTCAATGGCATGAAATACTGTAGCATATGCAGAACATCATGAATAGGAATAATGTGTTAGTCATAGGCCTCATTGTATTGTTGCAAGAATACACTTTCATCAGTGTCCAATACTGATTGAAAACATGCTTCATGTTAAAAGCTATTGACATGGGGTTAATTAATCAGATTGGTATTTACTTGGTGCAAGTGATTGAAGCATGTTGCCTGCTCATGAATACACTCTCATTGATGTGAAATACTGTAGCATATGGAGAAGAATATTGAGTTAGTCATTGGTCCCATTGTTTTTGGTCAAAGAATACATTCTCATGATGTGAATTACTGTGGACATCACATGGCACAAGTGATTGAACTATGTTCACCCTCAAGAATACACTCTCATTGATGTGAAATACTGTAGCATATGGAGAAGAATATTGAGCTAGTCATTGTTCCAAGAATACAATCTCAATGGTGCCAAATACTGCTTGAATACATGCAACATTTATTGTTGCTGAGATTGACCTCCCCTTCAAATTACATCATCATTTCCCTTAGTTACTCCTGCTTGTTAACACCTCTATCATATGTATCTTAGAAAGTACTCAATAGAATAACTGAAGTGTAAAAATGTATAAAGTCTACATACATTTTGCAATTCTTGGAAACTGTTTCTAGACCCAGATCCAAACAAATTCCTGGAAAGTTGTAATGGTTTCTGTTAAATTAATATCTGGCTCATTTAAATTGTAACAATATTCTATTGAGTACCTTCAATTTTGAAGTAGGTGTTATAATGATAGTACATCTTCAGTAATCCCCTAAGGATTTTTTAGGCATACTCATTGTTCTGCAGTGCTTAGAACTTCTTAAGTACATCAACATTGGCAAGACCCTCCCTTTTTTACCTTGTTTCTTTCCAGTTGAAAGGGGAGAGTTAGTACTTGGGGACTTAAATTGGAGTTCTTCATAATGATAGTACATCTTCAGTAATCCCCTAAGGATTTTTAGGTGGAGTCATTGTTCTGCGGCGCTTAGAACTTCTTAAGTACATCAGCATTGGTAGGAGCCCCTTTTTTTTACCTCGTTTCTTTCCAGGTGAAAGGGGTGAGCTAGTACTTGGGGACTTAAATTGCACTTCTTCATCTTCATCTCCTCCCCTAGCTGACTCATAACTCTCTTCATCATCTACTCCACTCATCTCATCCTTCTTGTCCTCATCATCATTTGCCCCAGTCTGCTCATCCTTCTCTTCCTCATAACTCTCTATATCCCACCCCTCATTTTCATAGTAACTAATTGTTGAGTCATGTGACCCGGAACAGGTATTGTCTTCACTCATGATTGGCTCAACATTAGCATTTACAGCTGACTCATGATCTTGAACACTAGAGTTGTTATTGATATCTGAAAGAGAATCCTGGCCATGGGCAATAGTGCTGACATAACCTGTCTTTCTATTTGCTGGCTCAATTCCCTCTCCAGACTCAGGAACATCAGTCTCACTTTCTGAGACAGTAACCCCAGTGATAATACAAGAATTAGTATCAGTATCCCCTTTATCATCAACATAAGAACACACACTTAAATCAAGTACCTGATCCTCCACATCTTCAACATAAGAACACACACTTAAATCCAGTTCTGCATCCTCATTGTGAACATCAGTCTCACTTTCTGAGACAGTAACCCCGGTGATAATACAAGAATTAGTATCAGTAGCCCCTTTATCATCAACATAAGAACACACACTTAAATCCGGTACCTGATCCCCCACATCTTCAACATAAGAACACACACTTAAATCCAGTTCCTCATCCTCATTGTGTTCAGCAGGCATGGATTTGTGCACAGGGGTGCTGGTGTGACAGGCTTTTTGAATGTTTTGAGATTGAGGCAGAGGTTCATCATCAGGTTTGGGTATTGGTACCTGTGTGATGTCATCTTCATCTTCATCTTTATCTTCACTTATCAGAAATAGACTACAACCTGGTGTTTGTTCATCCTGATGAGTGTGCCTAGGTTGAGGTAGAGGTGTAGCAGGCATGGGATGAGGTAGAGGTGTAGCAGGTTCAGTAGGGCGAGGTAGAGGTGTAGCAGGAACACTCATCTTGTTCAGTTCAATATCAGAAGCAACCTTTAAACAGAAATGAAATATGCATTGAGGTTAGCTTTTTGCTAAAAGAACAATGGATAAAGCTACATAGATTCTTCAGTTTGTATTAAACAATTGAATATACATCAGTCTCTAGCTTCAAATAACTAGAGAACTATTGCTTTCAATGTGTTTCCTATCAGTTGATGGAACAATGAGCAGTACAAACCAAGACAAAAGTCATGGGGTTCACTTCTCCTTGTTGCAAGGAAACAGGTAAAATAACATGTTTGCCACCACCCATATGTACATCATCTCCTTATGTCAATTCATCATCACACTCAGACACAGATACTGACACAGGTAATCACAGATAGAGGAAGACAGACAGACAGACAGACAGACAGACAGACAGACAGACAGACAGACAGACAGACAGAGGTAGTGCCCAATATCCTCAAATGTGGTGTATACTTCCTCCTTTGGTACAGATGTCAATCAAGAAGCTTCAAATATCAAGATTCGATATAGGCAAATATCAATACTGCTGAAACAAAAGGACCCATGAATTGTTTATCAATTCAGTTCAGTTTTCTCACCTTAGAGCCTTTCGAAGTTGAAGGTTGAACATGATGTGATGTGGAAGGCTGAACATGGTGCATGCCCAATGAGCGTCTACAGAAGTCTCGAAAACTCTTATCTGAGGCCTCTCGTCTTGCTTGCTCCTCCTCTTGTTCATGAGCATGTTTCTCCATCCTGTGCACACCTGCTGCATAGATGGGTGTACGTGAAGTATCCAGCCTGCTATCATCCATACTTGTCCCTGGATTCTCCTGATCTCTAACAGGCGAGTTCATAGTGAGACATTCTGAAAAAAAGAGCAGATTGAACATGTTTGAGATTTTATTCAGACAGTAGAATTTTATATAAATGTTCAGCACTCACAAAAACAAAGTCTATAAAAGTTCAGCACTCACAGAACAAAAAGTCTTGAGATTTTATTCAGACAGTAGAATTTTATATAAAAGTTCAGCACACACAGAACAATGTCTATAAAAGTTCAGCACTTGCAGAACAAAGTGTAAGTTTACTTCACTGTATCACTTTCATTCTGAATTCCACTCCATAACTTTTTATGATAAAATAACTACATGGATGGAGATTTCAAACACTTCAAATCAATGAGTTAACTTAGGACTGTTACCAACACACTGACTAACATTCTTGCATAGGAATTCATTCTCAGGTTCCTCATATAAATTCTCAGATTCCTCATATAAATAAAGAGAAATCTGTAACTTCATATTGTATTTGTGTTGAATACTTACTATTGCAGACCCTGCATTTGATGAACATGTAGATTGCCAAGGCAATCAAGAGTAGTGTTAAAGTTGCTGCTATTACTGCTGCAATAGCCATAGTTGTCTCATCCATTGGCATGTCAAAAGCAGATTGGTGCACTACATGACTTCTCCCTGAAAAAAAGCAATTCTAGCATGTAGACTTTTCAATTTCAACTTTCAAGGAATCCACAATTCATCATCATTTGAGTACAAAAGTATATAGGCAACTTTCATTCCCTGCTACACTTTGATCCCTCAAAGGCTCTCCATTTTATATAAGAATCAGATGTCTAGGGCATAGCCACCTTTTCACATCAGATTGTAGTGTCTAAACAAATGAACAGAGAAACAACTGTAACACACTTCTATTTAGACAGGGGGAGTAACAGTATACAGAAGGTGAATCCATCAAGCTTTGTCCAAAAAACATTTTATGAGATGATTGCTACTCAGTCTGCCTAGGAATAACATTCTAACCACTCCTTCTCCTCTAAGAATAACATAGCTTCTACCTCTAGTAACCATATTGTAAACACCATTAATCACCTGTTTGAAGGAAAGGGTCGGAGGTGAAACCTGCTGTTGAAATCAGAGAGGAAAAAACGATACCGTTCTTCCCCTGTGTTGTCTTAGTAGGCAGAGAAGGTGGAGAAGGATAGGTTTGAGTAATCCTTGTCTGAGAGTGTGTGGTAGAATAGCTGCTACTCTCTGGCTGTGATGTGATGTTAGTATGATTGTGCACGGGAATGGCGGACATTGAATCGTCAGTGGGTGTTACATCAAATCTATTGTAATCCGTGCCATTGATTAGTGTTTCTGAAACATTCATTGATTGCTGGCTCACTGAAATCTGCGCTACTGTTGTTGGGTCTAATATCTCCGTCGAAAGGGTAGACGTTGCGGTTGAAGTTGAAGGTGGCCCAATCAAAGATGGCTCCTCCCCGGGTCTGAACCATTCTATCCCGTCGACCATAATTTTAGACGCATATCGCGCCTCCCCCTTCATTATCGGTGGTCCACGCTTGCAGAACATGAATAGCCCCCTTTTAGTCTCTATGCAATCACACCAGGGCGAGTACTCACACGTAGACATCCTCGGGGCTTGAAGAGCTCGCTTTCGAGCTCTCTTTCGAAACGAAAAGAATACACAACCGCGTTTTTCCAACTACCCGGATGATGACCGCATGACCCCGCTTCTACTTCCGCCGTATTGAGTATCACGTGCCAAGGGTACACTCCCTACTAATACCCGATGGGGGGTAAACGCCTCATAATTCTAGTGAGTTGATAGCGAGCCCTATTTCTGTGTAATAAGAGAAAGAACTCCACTCTCACTGTATTTCTGTGTAATAAGAGATAGGGACGCGAGTTTTGTTTACTTTTATATTTTATCTATTCGCCATGAGTTATTAGAGCACTAACAATGTTTGTTGTTCTTGTTTTCTGATAGCAAACTCGTTTTTTTGTCTTCATGTTATAGTGTGCTTGGATTGAATTCCTAGTTATAGGTTTGGATTGATTTCCTAGATAGAGGTTTGGTTCAGTTGAATATAATATAACCGTATTTATGATTGTGCTGAATACCATATGGGTGTATATCATGTGAACATTTATACTGCACTCACAATATAAAGCTTGGTAATTATTGGGAATGAAAAGTTATCCAAAAATATCTGAAGGATACATAGAATAATAAAATAATTCAAGACGATATTTCTGGTATATTTTGTATTTTGATGAGATATCCTGAATTGGGTTACACTAGTACCAAAAATGAAATATATTTCTTTTTTTTCTAAAGGTAAACTTTTCATCCCTAGTAATGTCAAGAGTAGTACTTTTGATATGTTTATACAGGAGTGTTTTTCTTGTTCAATATTGAAGTGATTGTAGTTAACAGAGTGGAAGTGTTGTATTGATTGTATCAATAACAGAATATTGGAGTGAATAAAAACAAGTTACAAAAAGTGAAGTATTGTTTTATGCAGTTTTATTTGGATATCACATTCCTATTTGGAATTATGTTGAACAGTAGATATGTAGGAGCAAGCAAATGATATACAGTACAGTTATTGTGAAACTATCGATGCCACATAATAGCAGATGTTGATTGTTACTTTATGTAACAAATAATAAATCTTATTATGTGTCATTTCATGATAAACAATAGATATGCAGGAACATGACAACCACATACAATACAGTTATTACGAAACAGGGAAGAGGCATAATAGCAAAATGTTGTTCGTTACTTTATGTAACCAATAATATATGTTATTACATCACTTTCCTTCATTGACAATATCAAAGTTGAAATTGAAACAGAATTATCACGTCCTTCCATGCATTTGAATAGATAAAAACAAGCATAAAATCCGCACGAAGAAGAACCTTCAGGTTGAATAGGCACTCTGTTGAAAGTATAGTCCCCTTCATATTCACTGTTCAAATTAAGAAATCTGACAAAACATTGACCATAATAAGAAGGGGGCTTTCCTAATGGATCAAAACAAATTACTTTGTTACTTCTTCTTTTAGGTAAGAATATTGCTATCCAATGACACCCCTCCTTGTAGTTAGGATCTGTGTTAACAATAAATGATGAGGGTTTAGAGCGGGAAAGTCTAACTTGAGGTAGTTCATTAGCAGCACACACCTCTACAATATTCAGCTCCTTAGCGCAGGGGTGAGCCGAAAGAGCTATCATCAACTGTGAAGTCTTAAGAAGCATTGTTTATCCATTCACTTTGATGTTTCTTGTCTCATCAATACGTAGTAATGAATTATATGCTGAATATAGAATTACAGTAACACCTGAGGTAAGGGCCTCGCCAAATTTTATTTCTAGTTTACTTAGGCCTACAGTCTGTGGGTTTATGTAGTCTTCTCCAACAGAGCTCCCATCTATATTGAAAATAGTTATGAAATGGCCATCTTTATATTCATCGCGCCTGATGCTAGTTGTCTTTCTAGGTTTTCCAGGCTCCTCATCTTGTGCTATTGAAAACAGTGTATCATACGCATCCATAAAGGTATTAGTGCTAAAATCTGTTTGAATAGCTCTGCTAGGCATACACGAACCATCAATTGTTAAGCACATATATGTCACTTTGAAATTCTGAAAATTGAAAGGATTCTCTGTGTAGCCCCCGTTGTAAGAAGAAGAAGAGACAAATGCAACAACAAGTCGTTTAGGTATCTTAGAAAAAAAAATATTATCAATTGTTGTTGAAGACTCTCCGGTAGGAATCGATACACTTTTTAGTTCAGTCCTCTCAAAAGGATAAAGAGCCGGTGAAGAAGCTAGTCCTGTAGAATGACCCAAAAGCATTGAAGGTGTAGGTTTTATCAGCGGAACTTTAAGTAAAGCTGTAACAATTTCAACTTTATATTCCTTGCTAGTTTGTCCGCTTTCAGCATTTGGCCTCATTAATCTGAAAGTGTCTCCGCTTTGAGTCATCTTTATCGTAAGTTGAACGGCATTAATAAGTACTCTGTCCTGTTTGAATAGATCAATATGAAGTTTTCCCTGTAATTCTACTATAGCTGATTCTGCAGTATATTCTTGACAAGAATAAAAACCTGCATTTACTCTTTCCTCACCATGGGTAACTAATCTTGTTGAATTCATAGAACCACTAGTGTCCTTAATAAAAAGTCCCTGTCTTAATTCACCCTCTATATCATCAACATTACTTTCCAACAGTACATCTAAAATACTTCTGTAAGGATAGCCTGATCCGCTAGTGCACACAAGTTGTTGTTGAAGATATAGGTCTACTTGCTGAAATAGAGATGCTATTGGATAATTGATAAGAGCAACCCTCTCATCAGCTGTCAATACTGTTCCATTTGTCTGACTCACTTTTACTCTCAGATATAGTTTAATATTTTTGAGATCAACATATCTCTGGGAGTTGGCCGGTAGATTGAACTCTATTGGAGCATCTTGACGAAGTTGGGCAACCGGCGAGAAATATAATACGGCTGTGCTCTCTTTTGATAAATCTCTAGGTCTCAACGTGAAGAGTTCAAAGTCTGATGTGTATCCAAAACGAGTGTCGGCGCTTGGTGCAGAATCATCAGCAGCCGAAGACACCTCCATCTCCATTGTGACCTTAATTTATAACGCCTCTTTACGTCTATGTTTCGTTCTTCTCTTTCCTTTCTTTCTTTTCGAAGTCGAATGTTTCCTCCTATATGTTTTCTGTTTCAACGTCCCCTTCCTTCGTTTCCTGCGCTTTACCTTTCTACCTCCTCCTATCAATTCCTCTGCTGCCTCAACAGCGGCTAAAGCAGGCGATATAGATACTATTTCTCCAGAGGAAATAGTGTTGGAACGGAGAGCTTCTTGTTTTCCTTTTCCTATCTTCCCAACTATAGTAAAACCCTGAGAGTAGGGAATAAGTCCTCTAGACTGAGCACTGAAGTGACGCTCAAAATCTTTAACCTGATTTGCCATTGTAGTGCCTAAAGTTGAGGATAACAATGGTCTGTCCTTTAAGAAATGTGCTGTGAGATAAAGTTGACAATGGAGTGACAAGTTCTACTCCTATTCTCTCAATAATTCGCTGCTCAACAATAACCTGATGTTCTATATCACTTGTAAAGACAGGTATTCTCTGCTCTGAAGATAGCCCCACACAGAAAGTTCCTCCTATACGAATTTCCTTTCCATAAGCCAGTGATGGGCGTATGAAATCAAGAATAACATGAATACAAGAGGGAGGAGGCTCGCTAGTAGATGATGAAGTAAATAGTGATTGAACAGAGCAGGTCCAATTTCCTGGCAGACGAATGACAAATGGTAATTCAACACAAAATGAATAAGGAGTATTGTTAGCGTACAGACTAACACTGTCAAGGTTAGACAAATACACATTGAAAGATAATTCATTCATTGCTGTTTATCCAGCTCAATATCCTACTTCATTTGAGTTTAGTTATAACAGACTCATCAACCCACTGATTGAATTTGGATGGAAAACCGACAAAGCTCACTAGATACTCTTTCTTTGTCTTTCCGTTTGGGGTTTTTATTATTCTATGTTTTATTACCTTCTTAATGTCATATAACTTAGTTTTACTAGGCGATGATACATGCTGTAATTCAGGTGTATAAAAAGTACCATATAGAACTTCTCCCGTACTATCTTTCACTTTATAAGTCGGAATCCCCATACGCTTTCGTCTAGAGCTTATTGTAAATATTTCCCTACTCCATCTATGCTCGTATTCCGAAACAATCCGTTCAGGTCTGAAACTAATACGAACAGTGTCACCTATAGCAAACTTAAACTTTGCACTTGAGGGTATAACCGTAGGTAACAGAGTGTCAGAGGTCTTGTCATGTTCAAGTTTAGTTAACTTTGTCTTCTTTTTCTTCGTTCTTTTCTTCCTCATAAGTAGGTGATTGTAAGAGACCTCTAACTCATTAGCCTTTGTAACTTCATTTGGAGTCATTCCTATAGAAGAATGATATGTTTCATTATACCCGTGAACCAAATCTTGAAGGATATCAATATACCGTGAAGTCCTATTCTCATCCATATACTTTGTCATCCTTTTCTTTAAACTCTTCCAGCATCTTTCTATCAAAGCTGCCTGACTCTGATTTGATGTGAATGTTTGTCCGATACTCATAGAGGAGAGGAATTGAGTCACAATTTGATTAGTGAACTCACTACCTCTATCAGATCTGAAGGATCTAGGTTGTCTTTCATGTTTTGCAAATATTTCCTTCAATGCTGAAACAATCGAAGTTCCGTGTTTTGTTTTCAGCGGTAGTGCAAATAGTTTCCTAGAGTAAGAATCTATACATCCCAGTATGAATTTAAAAGAGTTGTTTGAAGAGGAATACTGACTCAAGTCACTGAGGTCCATTTCCCAGACAGTATCAATTTCCCCCATTTCTATTTGATTTGTAGGGAACCTACGTCTGACTTCTTTATTTAGAGTATATGAGTCCTGGCCTTGAAGCCATCTCTCTATCATACTGAGAGTGATATTGGTGAATTTCCCCTCTTTCCTAACTTGTTGTAATAACTTATCTGCAGATTGGTAACTTCCTCCCTTCCTCACATTCTTGTAGAGTCTCAACAAATATGTTTCCCATTTCTTCATGGTTTATCTACAAGATATCCAAAACCCTATTTCTTTTACTTGAAGGAGGTCTAGGAGCAGGCAGAAGATATCCTAATGAACCAGAAAGCAAAGGAACCCAAACACTGGAAGGGTTAGACGCTATACTGAGATTGATTACACAAGCAATACATATGATATATATAAGTGCAGCCTGAACATAAAAGACTCCTGTCCTAGCGTAAAAGACCTTCCGCGAAAAGGATTTGTCTTCTAGACATACACTTTTAAGGCTTTCTTCCTTCGAAACATCACCGCGCTTCCCATTCAAAATATAGATTCCGCTCTGTCTCCTATTTAGAGGTTTATCTTCTATTGTTGGATCCTCCATTGTTTCACAAGTTGGCATGTCTTGAGAGGAAAGTCTATCCATACCTGAAGAGTTACTTCCTCGTCTGTTCATTGTTCCACTTGACAAACTCTCAAACTACTAGAAATATTTCCTTCCTATAGTGAAATCACTTTTGAAAACTAGTGGCCGCCTTCTTTATTTGAAAGATGGCTAACTCAGCTTTTCTTATACTCTGACTTCCTTCTTTCATGCCCGTAATTACTATCTTACCATTTGTGAAAACCAATAGACATAAACCATAAATCCTAATACAGGCACCTGTAAATAATTCCGGTTCATGCTCTGCTTTGAAAACAGAGTGTAACATATTCATATTAATAGTAGGACAGGGCTAATGCTAGCAGTACCTGATACTGATTGAATACGAATAGCATCTAACTTAATAGGATATGTCGCTTTCTGTAATAACCTAGCAAACTGTCTAACATGTTTGCGCGCACTGCTAGAATCTAAATTTCCATTTACTGACAGGTATCCTGAAGGAAACAGTATTGCAATACACTTTCCACAGCCTATTTTCCGGTGCCTCCAGGTCATACATTTCATCTTTACCGGATCATATACTGTGTTACAGAATCGTAAAGATGTTTGAGTCAGATCAAAAGAACATCCTAGTCTAGTAGCCGCAAGCACATTAGTTATACGTATTAAAGTCTTAGGGTGAGATCCATAAGTCTCGCACCCTTTTCCTTCTTTCTGCCAGTGATGCTCGCTTTCTCTTCCTCCTTCCTTCATGTTTCGATTTTGGATCCTGTTTACTGTTCAAGGGAGTGGGTTCCTTATTGAGAAGCTTTTCCTCTGATGAGTTAGAGGCATAAGGTATTATTGAAAGCTCGTCTTCGCTATTTGAACTTGTCCTATGTTTACTTTGTGATTGAGAACTCGCCCTGTGTTTACTTTGTGATGTGTCCTTGATATTAACTTCCTCTTCTTCTGAGAGAGAAAATGGCGAGTGTTTGTCTTCTAAGGTATTTACTTCTGTTTCGTTATTGGGAGATGTCTTCTGAGTTTTCATCTCCTCCAACATATGCACAGGGACTAGGACGTATTCCTTTATTTTTACATTTCCTCTCTCTAATCCGCCCGCCATATCAATTCTTCCAGGTTAGAAAACACACTCCTAACCAACGTGAATGTCTCTGCTGGATGAGTCACAAGTATTTTCTTACGTATTCCAGGTCCACTCTTCTCATCTGCTAGAGATCGTAAAAACGGCTTTATCAGTCTCAGTTCCTTTCTCTTAACATGGGACATGCGTATTGTACCATACAAGACGTTAGTGGCTACCTCTGCTATAGCTCTTACTTGATTTCGGGTCATTCGCTTCAGCAACGTTGTTCTCATCTCCTCATCTTGGGGTCCTGATAGGATGGCAAAGAATAACGATCTTTCATTCCTAACAATATCCATACTGAAACCCCTGAAGCCTTAGATCATCTTACAAACAACATTCTCCTCTTATTCCTATCTTCAATCCTCATCTGCTCTGGCTCTCTCAAATTCGAAATAGGGTGATATACAAAGCTCAGAATGTGAAAAAGCGGGTCATATCTTCGGGTAATACACTCGATCTCATTCTTAATTCATCAGGGACACTAGAAGTCATATCTATTACAAGATATGAGTAGGGTTTTATTTGCAGTGCATACTTATAAGCCTGCATGATGATTTCCTTTTGCCCGGGAAATATTTGTCTGCTAAGTGTTAGTATTTGATCTGCACCTCTGGGATTTTCAAACAGAATGAAATAAGAGGCATTGAGCGTTATAGTCCTACTATATTTTCCTTGTTGAAATAGGTTATGAGAAACATATATAACAGAGGTACCTCTATGATGAGCCTTAACTGTAAAGAAGTCAAAGATCAGTTGTGAGGTTAAAACCTGACTCATTAGATCATCAATGACAAGAATAAGATGGGTTCTTGAGGGGTTACTCATTTTGTCTATCTCTATTTCATCAGGTAGGCCTTTGTGGAAGGTTATATTACTCAAGGTTTCCTCCATCTTACTATACAATGGTTGAGTACTAGCATAACAATACAAAATCTCAATACGGCGGTTGTTTTTATTCTCAAACATTGTGTTTATGTTGAGTAACATATTATAGATAAACGTTGTCTTTCCACTGCCTGAACGTCCGCATATTACAAAGCTAGAGTTTTCCTTAAATAACATCCTGCCAGTGGAATTAGGGGCATGATCTTGAATCAGTTCAGTAGAATATCTGGTTCTTCTCTCCATTATTAATCAATGACATCAAATTCCTCTCCCTCCTTCAACTCGCGCTGTTTCTTGGGGATATTCAAAACTCCGCAATGTGTACACTTTGTGTAATGCTCTGGATATTTTTGAATGTGTACTCGCCTATGATTTTGTAAAGCAATTTCGCGCCTAACAGCTAGAGCTGTGCATTCATTCCTTTGATATCTTGATAGTTGTGATTTTGAAATCTCCAATTCCAGTTCTAATTCGCCAACACGAAGGGAATCACGTTCATATTTCTTGATCAAACTTCTTGACTCTTGTAATACACTCTGTAGTGATTGTATTTCACTTGCTGCTGCACATAACTTATTCTTCAATTCGTCTCGAGAATTAATCTCTCCCTTGAATAATACCCTGTCACTGTTGTCTTCTTCGGCTCTCTGTTCTTGTATACTCTCCTTCTCTCTTCTTTTGCCTTGTATACTCTTATAAATTCCTTCCATATTGAATCTAACAATTAGCTTTGTGAGTAATGGTAGGCTGATAAAACTCGTTCTCACACTCTTACTCCTCACTCTCATTCACTCCCACTCCTAAGGTAAAAATAGTATCTGTGCAGATAAATCACCCCATTATGATAATAGTCAACACATAAAAACAGATGGAAAAGTTCTTTTTATTTTTTCGACAAAACTGACTCATCTACAATATAACATTCCAAACACACTACAATATAACATTCCAAAATTTTAGAAGGTTTTCTCTTGAGTAACATTGCAAAACACACTACAATATAACATTCCAAGCTTTTAGAAGGTTTTCTCTTGAATACATTATGAAGAGTGGAAGTAGTTAGTTATGAATATGATGCTCATAATACAAATAAAAACAATGCTCATAATACAAATAAAACGAATCAATATCCATATGGTACTGATGTTAGGTCTGGAAGAAAGATTCTCTTATCAGTCGATATTGTATATCTTTTTATTTGTTCTCGTGTGTTTACGGTCATAGTTCTTTTAATTCTGAAAATGCGAGTATTTGAAACAACAACAGATAAGGCAGACGTTTTTTGATAAGCGGGAGAATACTGATCTGTGAAGCTGTGTTGGACATTATCTTTCACTGTGTCTTTTCTACAGCTGTTGCAATCATGTACTAGATTGTTCATCAGCTTCTGTTCTCTCAAAGACTGAGCAAAATAGAGAATCATATTCCTCATAGATTCAAGGTTCATATGTTGAGAAGCTGAAACACTTAGTGTGAAACCTTTATATTTCAATACCGAATCACCATTGGAGAGTGTGTATGCATAGCTTTTTGGACCGGTTGCAAGAAATGTAACGATTTTCACTCCCTCGGGAATTTCAGAAGTTAGCTGTCCCAGGTATGGCCCTATTTCCATTCTGTCATTTGGAGAAGATACTCTATATATGATAGAGTCTGTATCGACATACATAGTGGATCTTCCGGCCTTTCTTAATAATGAATACAACTTAATTCGTCCATAAGCTGTTACAAATGCTGACAGAACCACATTATCAGTAGGACCAGAATGAAGGGCCTCCCTAGTTCTATTGTATTCTAATACCAGTGTATCCTTATTCATTATATTAAAGTCAACAATATTGAAAGAAGGATCTGTAATAACTTTAATCAAATCTGAGGGATTATGAGGAGTAATTATCTCGGTTTTATTCTTTCCCACTGATTGGGAGAACTTACCAAACAAAGAATTCAGAAGAATTTTAGCCATGTTCCTTTTAGCAGGGTTTAGCGATATTTGTGAACTATCCAGAACAGAACCCTGGCTTAATAGATAATCTTCTATGTATTGTTTCTTTTCCTCATCAGACCTAACATTCGGAGGATATCCGCTACTCTCTGTCTTAATCTTCAAAAACAGGTCAACATATTCTGCAAAGAGTTTTACATTCTGTCCAGTAAATGGATCAGAAGTATTAGAAGATGAACTGCTATAATGATACACTTCATGAACCTTGGTGATAATATAACCCATCTCTTTCGCTAACTCTATTTCAGGTGTAACCCAGGTACCTGTGAACTGACGTTCGGATTCTGAACATGAACACTCAGAAAGCACAATCTGTCCAGATTTGGCTTTCTCAGTTCCTAGTTCGCAACACTTTCTGCATAATGCAAACAATAATTTACCATTATACTTGTAAGGTAGAACAGGGAATAGAATGCCTCTAGGGGGTAAAACAGTGATAGTTGCTATACCAAAGTAAGATTGAAGTGCAGCAGGAGATACTCCGTGTGTCAACACTTGAGGATGACCGAGGCAAAATACCTTTGAAGACATCATTTCTGGATATAGCGAGGTTACATCGTCATATTGAAGAGAGGGATAAACCTCAGTTAAGGAGTTGCCTTCAGCATCATAAAGCATAGAATATACTTCACATCTACCACCATAAAAAGCCGATCTAGGATCTAGAGGAGGGAGAGGCGGTGATTGAGCTTCAACATTCTCTCTAACATCAACATCATCTTTCATAAGCTTTCTAAACTCGTGCTCCCAAACAGAAATAACCTTAAACCCCTTCTTCCTTATAAGTTCATTCCTCTGTACTGTCTCCTGATATATCTCTTCCCATGTTCTCCCTGTTCTACTACAGCGTACAACATTGCGTCCAAAAGGAAAGCATATAGAGCAACAATGATGATAACACCCCTCAAAAGACAATACAACATCCCCAGGAGTGGCTACATTTATTATAGATTTTAGAGTTAGTGGCATATTGTTTGAAGGTATAAAACCATCAGCATACACAACTCTACCACCTTGAAGTCTGATACCTACTTCACACCAGTTACCAGCGTGATAAACTCTTGTTCCGAGTTTATGAGCCATATATTCCAACCACTGAACACCTATTTTACTTTGCCCGTGTAGATATTGACGATAACCCCCCGGGGGCACCCTGCCTAAAATCGTTGAGCAAAACACTTTGTCAGATATTTTACTGTCTTGTTGGAAAGTATGATAAGGTCTAAACCCCCGTCCATCACCTGTATCAATTCTACATTCTCCTCCTCTTTCAGCTACTTTGACTGTCTGTCTATCCTGGCCATCTTTGGAAATTAGAATTGCATCAAACAATTCTGTTATGAACTTAGTCCGGTAAATTCTCATTGCTAAACTAGCAAGAGTGATACATTTATGAAAGGGATCAACACCCGTTAGTTCTTGTACAAGGCCACGGAATTTCAAACATGCAAGTCTGAGAATATTCACATCGTTTCTACAATATGAAATAATCTCATTCTTAAAATGGAATACATCTCCATTGTCAACATGTTCAACATACCACTTGAGGAAAACCTCGGCTTGAGCTGGTTTCATGCTTGCAATACCATAATACTTTGAATCAGGGTAAACACCTACATAACATTCATTTTCAACTGTATTGAATAGATGCGGGAAATAACCCTTAGATAAGGTGGTATTAGGTCCACCAGGAGTATCCATCTGAAGGCCGAATGATTTTGGAAGGGAACTTAGAGGATATGAAAGAAATTTATAACTATCTAGAAATTTTATAGACACAGGGTTAACAATCTCAAGATACAGCAATTTTGAACCAGCAAATATGACCTTGGAAGCTTCAATATGACGCTTAATCAATAACTCATGTAACACCAGAATATTGTCAAACCCGCTACCATTATGGGAAAGAACTGTAGCGCCCTCATGTTCATCTACAATAAGCCAATTAATAAATTCTGAGAGGCTATTATGTCCAAAAAATATCCTCTCCCTACTACCACATGTTGAGGAATGTTGGCAATATTGATTCTGAAGGTAGATTCTAGGATGACCATTTTTAGTCCTCTGCTTACAAGATGTGCTACATCTACTACCGCAGACACTACACCTCTTTGCATTATCAAAAGGAGTATTGCAGCATTCATCACACACCTTCTGACAGACTACAACATTTGCTTCATGGACTAAACTTCTACAAGCAGTTGACATACAGTTAATACACCTAGAACATTCAAGACATCTAAACTCACTATTCACACATGTCACACACCGTTCAAGAGAGACACAATATCCCCGTTCACACTGTTCTACAGATTCCTGCCTTGTCTCAATGTCAAAAAAGATTAGAACACGATCACTCTCTTTCTTAGTAAGTGAGGGGTTCGAGAGAGCTCTAATATAACACTCATGGCGATCTAAATAATATCTTTCACAGGACCTACAGTAATATTCGCCGCACTTGTGAAGTTGACGAGAACGTTTTAGTCTTTCATAGGTCTTTAAACAATAGATGCAGGACCATCTACTTCTACATACACCTTTCTCCTTATGCCTAATATAACAGCTAAGATAAGGAAAGGTAGTTGTACAAAGTCTGCATGATATTTCGGCTGTAAAGTCTTCCTCATTGAAGCACTCGAGTTGCTGGCATTTAGAACACTTAATTCTACCACAACAAGACACGTTGCTATCTGATTTCATTCTAAAACATTTTGTACACATTGATCTGACTCCGAAGAAAGCTGCTAACTTGGTTATAGCATCGAAATGAAAGCCTGAAGTTACATCATCAGGTACAACTCTATGATGGTACACAAAAGCATTAGTCCATCCCTTCTGTTTAATCAGATGGGAGGGGCTGCGAACGAATTGATTTCCTGCAATTTGAGAAATAACATAAACACTGCACTCAAGAAAATTCTCTATCAGCTGGATGTCCTCCATTCCTATTTCCTCTTTCTCAGAAAGTGATACTTGAGACAAAAGCCTGAGCGTAGCATCTTCTTGAAACAATAGTCTTCCATCACGAATGTTTTTGTAAAGAGAGTAACAGGTCTTTTTGATACGAAAAGCTGTGTCAATATCATCCTTGTCCTGAATACTCTTATACTTGAGGAATTTATTTCTTTCAATCCTGGCATTAAATGCCCATGAGACCAATATAGATCTTGCTAGACAATTTCTTGAATCTGTATTACTGATCTCAACTATTGATCGTTTAGCATACAAAACTCTTCTATCTTCAGTTAGAAGAAGAGTGGACTTAGTAACACCACCGGACACTACACGTATAACTGAGGCTGTGATGTAAAATGTCCTGTCAATCTGAACTTCTTTCTTTGACTGTAGGACATTCACTATTCTCCTTAGTATATCCTCAATATCTAAAGCCTCTACCCTAACAGGAGAAATAATGATAGGAGTATCCAGCATGTCCTGATCAACAATAAACTTAATTATATCTCTAGGACTACTAGACTGTTGGAAACCCTGAATGATAGTAGTAAATATCAACTTAATTGCTTCTTCTAACTCACTCATATTGGAGGATGAAATAGAACTCAATAGTCCCTCAAGCGGGACAATGCGAAACTTAGTTGCAGAGGCTAAACCTGAATGAAACACTTCACTTTTTATCCGCTCAACACTAAATAACTCATTAGACTCTTCGCTCTGCGAAAATATTGGAGATTTAATGACAAAGGAAGAAACGTCTGAGTCAATTGGAGTCAATAAAGGAGAGCCAGGGACGGAACCTGTAAACTCTGTTCTATCTCGTGAAGTAGAGAGAACACTTGTATCATCATTCTGTGGATGAAGAGAAAGGTTTCTAGCTCGAGTATTGGGATCTGAAGATGAAGAAGGTATAGGCGAATCTTGAGTAGGAGAGGGTGAGAATACTTCATCTTGATGCTGAAAGGACTTAGCGTCGATTCTGTGTTGATTACTTCTTGCCCTAGACCTTGTAGTCATGTTGTGGGCAGGAGAACTTGTAGTTTTACCCCTTGAAGTAGATTTTGGACCAGCTCCAATTTGATCATGGTTTTCCCTCACATCCTACAGATAATAAACGAAAGGATAATTGGAATTACATAAACACAATATACAAAAACACAATTAGTTATTGAGAAAAAACATCTGCAACCTTATTCAGTACAAAATATGAAAATAGTCCTTCCTCCTTCAAACAGGAAAATGGTTTTTTTACCTTCAAACAGGAGTATGGTTCTTTGCAATGTGATCCTGAAGATCTGCGATTGAAGTGAATACACAATCAACATGATCTGAGGCATACATGGCTTGACACACATTACATGATACAATGACTGACGATCTCAAAACAGTACTGCTCGAAGTCCTACTATGGGTAGGGAACTTAAGCTCATGCGACTGAATCTTAGATCCAGGACTAACCCATGACAGGGGAGGAGTGTTAATAGATGTAGAGCAAGGAGGGGAAACATTACAACTGACATTAAATGGCGAGGAATGACAAGTCAAAGAGGGCAAGGAATTATCGCCTGAAGAATGAACCTTAGACATACCAAAATTTCTAGTGGGTTCTACTCTCACATTCGAGTGACAACTTTGCTCATCCTGTACAGGAGTAGAGGGTAGAATAGTATCGGTATTAAGTGATAACTGTTGCTCATCCTGTAAGGGGGTAGACGTTAGAATAGGATAGGGAAGATTGGTAGACTCTTCTACAACTTCAAAATCGAGATCTTCCTTCTTGACATTTCGATATTGTCTTCTAACTATAGAGTGATGAAAGGACTTTACTGAATCAGACCTACTTCTCGATGAAGAAGAAGGAATATCTGAATCGAACAGAAGCTGCAGCTTAGCATTTTTACTTTGACTAGGAAGAGATACTTGACTATTGTGACTCATGCCTTTAATCATCTCAAGAACAGATAATGCTTTATCCTTCATTTTTGGAGTTTCATTCATTATCTTATCTAATATAGGCGTTATCTGCTCAATGACGAGTGAATTGGTATTACTTTTTGGAAAGCTTGTAGATGTATGACAAGGTGAATCAGAATGGAGAAGATTATCATGAACCTCAGAGCAATGAATGGGCTCCTGTGAAGTAGGAAGCGGAGGTTGTGCATCAACTTGAACATGGTTGGGAACTACATCATGGATCGATTCCTGTTGTTGTCCCACAGGTAATTGCTGAGACTCTACGACTTGACAGTCTTCTGAGACTTGTTTAACTAGGGGATCTATTATAGGGTACGGGGAATCTGAGGGAAACCATGGGATGGGAACGCGCCTAATAACATGATGTTTCTTATTCCTAGATCTACCCTTAGCATTCCTAAGAATAATGGGGACCTCTCCTTCCATAGATCGTAAATCACTCCTGTGTTCAATCAGAGGGTGGGTATTAGTAGTGGACGAGTCCTCAACACTTATAGTTTTATGAGAATCAATACCTTGAAAGTGGCTGGTTCCTGAATGGGGGGCTTGTGGATTCAAGATACTTTCATTTTCTTGTGACTTGACATTCTCCCCCCTCTCTATCTGACGAGTGACCGGGACCTGAGAAGAAGTAAAATGTTCAACACTGAGGGGGTCTTTATACAATAAAGGGATATTAACTATACCTATAACAGTATTAACACAATTATCTACAACATGAATATTAGCAGGTAGTGAATACACTCTGCTCTCTAAATGAGGTAATTCGGTTAGAGAATTAGGATGGAGAGGCGAAGAAGTTAATGTTACTTCTTGACAAGGGTCATTCATGCTTTGTACACCTGTAACTAAATTGGATATGGAAATAAGAGAAACGTAGGACTCAATATTCTGGATACGATCTAACACGAATTCTGGTTGCGGAAGAGGGAATATTGCACAACATGAAATTGAAACGAATAATGGTGTCTGTTGGAAATTTAGGTGTTCAACATCCTGAGAATAAGAGTCGTGTAATATAACCAAAGATTTAACTAGACTATTAGACACTGGACTAGACAGAATCCGCTCATATACTGACTTAACAGAAGAAATACACAAAGCTCTTTCTTCTTGATTTAGATTACTTCGAACTGAATACAACTCAACAACCCACAGATCCTTTGAGAGACAAGTATTGACGTAATAGTATGCACATCTTATACCTACTTCTTGTAAGATTGACATCATAGTCTTAGCAACATCAACTTGAGGTTCCTGATAGATCCCCTCACTGGATACAACGTTGGTCCCCTTCTTACTCTTTCTCTTCATCTTTCCCTCTTCCTCATTATTCAAACTCTTGGAATTAGAATTAGCGACTCGTCTTTTCTTCCTAGGTGGCGCCGTGGAGAATACTTGGGATGAAGATGACAATGTCGAAGTAGTACTACACAACGGGATAGATTCACTTGGGACTGGATTGGTAAGGGGAAGATGAGAATCTGTATTGGTGTGAATAGTAGGATGATGATAATCATGGACAGCATGAGTAGCGTTCATAGACATACGTGGTACAGATGAAGATGCTTCCTGCACAGAATGGGCGTGTACTCGCTGAAACGAGGGCTGGAGTAGATGAGGATGATACTGAACAGAGGATGGTTGCTTCACATATTGATAAGATGAAGAAGGATTTATACAAGCTAGTACACGTGACATATCCTCTCTCAATCCAGAGACCATTTTCACCAATGAAGAGTAGGCAACCCTGAAACAATAAACCCCTGCTATTAGAAACAAAGATTTAATAGATATAGACATAGTAAACATAATACTAGTACTGAAAATAAATAACCTATAGCCTCTGCTACCTATATCAAAAATAGTAGAAATATACTCACATAGTCATAGGCTCAGAGTGTAGAGGTTGATACTCGTGAACAGGAGGCGGAGGTTGATACTCAAGAACAGGAGGCGGCCTTATTGAATGAGTCCCAATATTCCGTTCAGTACCATGCAGACGTTGATAATCAGATGAAGTTGATATAGATGATAAAGTGGCAGGTATACTTCTATAAGCAGGTGGCAACTCTACAACATTAGGATAAAATGTTGTGAGTTCTATGCAACTAATATACACACGGTAAAGTGTTGTGAGTTCTATTCAACTAATATACACACAGTAAACGAAGTAGTTACAGTCTTCAAGGTTATACACTCAGTTTACATAAAAGTGCACATGGTAAATCACCAGACTTCTCCTCGCTCATATTTAGACATCTCATGAAGAGCGTGATCCCACAAATCTTCTCTAAGTCCTGCATAGGCACTATGTTGTTTATCAAACATAAGCCTAGATAAATAATTCCCGACATGATCCGGCGAAAATGAAAAGCAATTTTGATAGGTTTCGCGAACCTCATATGACACACAAGCTAGAACCCACTTTCGAACATACTCCTGTGTTGGTATACACGAAGGGATATAACCGGGATATACTCTTTCCCTGTTAACAACATCGAAATACACAGATATTGATTTGCGCACATAATATATCGGGCTAGATATGATAGAATCTTGTAATCCGTCATCCTGTACAATCTCAGTAATTATATCCTTCAACACTTCAAGCAGGCAGGAAATACTATATGAAGAAATGAGTTGATCCATATGATAGCGTTGTTGAAGCTCTATATATTGCTCGACCCGTTTCCTCGATACCTCGTCGAGTTCGTCCTCAAATACTTATTAAACAAATCAGGACAATGCACAATAAACAAATGCTGAATGTTTACAGTCAGATAGTTAGCAAAGTACATTAAGATAAGATATATATCTAAATTAGGTATGACAGCAACTAATGCAGTATTGGAAATGACTCAAGACTCTGCTGAATCATATGGAACGAATATATCAATAAACTTTCCTTAAGTACACGATGATAAGAGCAATTTGCATCTCGGCAAATAGAATAAATCCAAGGATATATCTGCTCATCAGGATCTCCCTCTAATATAACTCTACATTTAAATTCCTCCTCCAACCCTCTGAACAACTGATAGAAGACCTCACTACAGGCATATCTCATATAGGTCAGATCAAGACTACTAGCATAGATATCTTCATCATATATATATAGACATTGACAGTAATACTTAACTCGAGTTTGTTCTGTGCAAAACTGATGCAAGGCTAATTCGAGATAATGTTTAGGAGGATGAATCATACGATGATGAATATAATCATCCTGTATAGTTTCCGCAATTATTTCTTTCAACTGTATTTCAACAACATTGTAAGTATCAACAAGTATCCTTCCTTTGATACTAGGATGAAAGACACTCAATGTCAACTCAATGTCATTATCCTCTTGAACAGGGAGAAGAAGAGAAGTGTTCTTACACTCTAGAAAGAAATAAAGCAAAAAAGTATTCCATATGGTGAATAATGAATACTTTAAGACAGTAAATATACTCAAATAACTTACCTTGAAAGGCCATACCTTGTGAAGAATTACACTCCTGTGAAGAATTTACGCTAGACATAGCAATTGGTACTGCATTACTGAAACCCTCCTTCATCTCAACTTCTCTATTACGATTATAAGGTGCGCAACTCATTTGCGGGTGAGTAGGCTGGGGATGATGGGTGTATTGAAACCCTGAAGATGGAAGGTCTCCTTCTGCTCCATCCAAATTAACATGTTGGTGAATAAGTTGTGCTTGAGGAGGGTGATTGACAAGCATCTGATACAACTGATTAGCTTGTTGGTGAGGAGGATGTTCCTGCTGATCTGTCTCCATCTGTTGAGAATCCATCAAAGACAAACTCCTGATAAAGATATAATTGAAGTGCTAAGCGAAATGAACTGACTCCGAGGAAGCGAAAGTATAGAGTAAAACTCAATGCCCAACCCTTCCTATTTAAATAGTCCCTAGACACAGGGAAACAGGAGGTATATTGTTTATTCAGCACAACCTATATTGACTCTTCCCCCTTCCATACTATTAGCAGGAAGATTTAGTTGAACACTGTTGGTGTTAGAGTGCTAGGTCAATAGACAAACCAACCGTTACATTTTTTATTAAGATAGCAAGGAATAGGAGGGAGGTAGAAGAGGAAGTGAGAACATTTGAATATGAACTGTACAACAGAACAGACATGTTTTTTCGAGACTGCTTGTGTTCACCATGCATAAGGCTCAGAACCTATACCAATAGTAAGAGCATGTGCATAAAACAAACACTAAGGTTTTCAGACATCTCTCTTTTTGCTACTTTACGTATGATAACTAGCCTCATGTTTAGACTACAATGGATACACTAAGCACGGTATGTTATTCTTACACCAACGAACTATCTAGAGTCTATTTGACAGTCCTAACCTAAATCTCAACTGTACTAACAATGAAAAGGTAGAGACTATATTTTTTTATACATTGCTTACCTCGGCATGAACAACTTGAGCATGTTCTAATAGATATACATCTAATAGCTCTAAACCTAACAGTATGTGCTATGTTTATCTTAACCTTACACAAATATATAATACATTATTATCTACGGTACTACTTGCATGCCCCCTTTCCTATTACTCCAGTCCTCCGCAGGGCGGTGCTGGCCACAGCTTGTTACTCTCACTCGACGCTGGGTAGCGCTGGTCATAGCTGGGCTCTGCCACGGTGGTGGCGCCATCTAGCGGATTAGTACTCGCTATAACTACGATGTCTACTACTCGGCCACCCTGGACATGGGTACCGTAAACCTCACCACTACCAACAAATCTCCTAATATCTCCGATGATGTAAGATCATACATGACCAAGCAATTTATTGATACTATGGGAACCAAGATGCGTGATATGCTATCCGAATATACTACTAAATGTGACAAGTCCGTTGATGATATAAATCAGCGTGTAGATAAATACGAAGAATGACGATACCTACTAGACGATGATATTGACTGACGAAGAGATTATAAACTGAATCCCTTCGAGAATATTCTCATGAAGACTATCGATAGTAAGATTGGTCAAGCCATTGATAAACAGGTCGAAATTTAAGTGAAACGTGCCCTGGATAAAATCGTTGGATCCTATAATGAAAAGCTGAATAAAAGGTTTGACGAGATTCCGAAACAGGTAGGATATCTGAAAGACAAACTTGAAAACGCTGAAAGGATTGATTGACTGAGCATCCTGCTCATAGACGGTGTTGGGTAATATGATACATATTCCCAATGTCTTTGAAAGAAAGACAAATTTTGAGATCTTTTCGTAATATGCATCCAAAGGTAAACGGAATTCATAGAAGACCCGTTTGAAGTTGAATTAAGCTTGATTTGTAGTATCTTTGATTGTATCACGCAGGCGAGCATAAGGCTTGGGGGAAGGAGGTGGTATCTCTTATAATTAGGAAACCAACATGGGAAATGACCATTTGTAATAGGACGTGAGATGACATGG